>CM076682.1:88722908-88725408 GCA_038501925.1 Xenopus petersii
TGTTTTACCTTGTAAATTTTATCTACTATATATCCATTTGGGGGTCTCTGTGCGCCACATAGTTTGGTATATCTATGCATATTGGGCATCAAAGTGTTCAGTAGACCCCTGCTGTTCATATTTAGGATGTTTTATGCTGATACGTTACGAAATGTGGGGCATATAATGCGGTAGAATTCAAGCTTTGTGACGATTTTCAAAAATTTGATAAAAACCGTTATGTTCAGCATTGCTTTGCAGTTTGGCAGTTTGCAGTAGAAACACTTATTTACCCATATTGGATTCGTCAGAATGTGTACTTTCTGAAAATATATGGTTTTCTGGGGTCTCTGTACTGTTATGGGGGTCTAATGTCGCATAATACACACACCAGGTGCTCATATTGCAGCAGCCACCGCGTCAGCCGTGAAAATGTATATACACTATTGTCATTTGGGGGTCTCTGTACGCCACATAGTTTGGTATATCTATGCATACTGGGCATCAAAGTGTTCAGTAGACCCCTGGCGTTCATATTTAGGATGTTTTATGCTGATACGTTACGAAATGTGTGGCATATAATGGGGTAGAATTCAAGCTTTGTGACGATTTTCAGAAATTTGATAAAAACCATTATGTTCAGCATTGCTTTGCAGTTTGGCAGTTTGCAGTAGAAACACTTATTTACCCATATTGGATTCGTCAGAATGTGTACTTTCTGAAAATATATGGTTTTCTGGGGTCTCTGTACTTTTAGGGGGGGTCTAATGTTGCATAATACACACACCAGGTGCTTATATTGCAGCAGCCAGCGCGTCAGCCGTGAAAATGTATATACACTATTGTCATTTGGGTGTCTCTGTGTGCCACATAGTTTGGTATATCTATGCATATTGGGCATCAAAGTGTTCAGTAGACCCCTGGCGTTCATATTTAGGATGTTTTATGCTGATACGTTACGAAATGTGTGGCATATAATGGCGTAAAATTGAAGCTTTGTGACGATTTTCCGAAATTTGATAAAAAACCGTTATGTTCAGCATTGCTTTGCAGTTTGGCAGTTTGCAGTAGAAACACTTATTTACCCATATTGGATTCGTCAGAATGTGTACTTTCTGAAAATATGTGGTTTTCTGGGGTCTCTGTACTGTTAGGGGGTCTAATGTCGCATAATACACGCACCGGGTGCTTATATTGCAGCAGCCAGCGCGTCAGCTGTGAAATTGTATATACACTATTGTCATTTGGGGGTCTCTGTGCGCCACATAGTTTGGTATATCTATGCATATTGGGCATCAAAGTGTTCAGTAGACCCCTGGCGTTCATATTTAGGATGTTTCATGCTGATAAGTTACGAAATGTGGGGCATATAATGGGGTAAAAATTCAAGCTTTGTGACGATTTTCAGAAATTTGATAAAAACCGTTATGTTCAGCATTGCTTTGCAGTTTGGCAGTTTGCAGTAGAAACACTTATTTACCCATATTGGATTCGTCAGAATGTTTACTTTCTGAAAATATATGGTTTTCTGGGGTCTCTGTACTGTTAGGTGGTCTAATGTCGCATAATACACACACCGGGTGGTTATATTGCAGCAGCCAGTGCGTCAGCCGTGAAAATGTCTATACATATTGTCATTTGGGGGTCTCTGTGCGCCACATAGTTTGGTCTATCTATGCACATTGGGCATCAAACTGTTTAGTAGACCCATATGTTTATATTTAGGATGCTTTATGCTGGTAATGATACATGGACAATACGATGCTGGAAAGTTGAAGCTTTGAGGCAATTTCCAGATATTTCACCAAAACCGCCAAATTTGGCAAAGCCTTGCGACTCAGTAGTTTGGAGCAGAAAGGCATGGGTACCCATTTTAGATTCTGTAGAATGTGTACTTTCCAAAAATATATGGGGTTGGGGGGTAAACACATATTTCTGTGTTTTTACCCCACAAAAATTCAGTCAATGTGTTGATTTTTCATTAGCTGAAGTTACCCACGGGACTGTTTGTATGCGCTAACTTCATTTTGGGGACTCTAAATGCCAGATATTTTGGTAAACCTATGAACAATGGCCACCAAACTGTTCGGAGGAACCCTGGCAATCATATTTAGGGTGCTTTTTCTTAGTACGTAATGACACATGGGTGATATGGTGCTGGGAAGTTGAAGCTTTGAGGCAATTTTCAGATATTTCACCAAAATCGACAACTTTGGGAAAGCCTTGCGACTCAGTAGTTTGGAGCAATAAGGCATGGGTACCCATTTTAGATTCGGTAGAATGTGTACTTTCCAAAAATGTATGGGTTTGGGGGGTAAACATATATTTCTGTGTTTTTACCCCACAAAAATGCAGTCAATGTGTTGATTTTTCATTAGCTGAAGTTACCCACGGACTGTTTGTATGCGCTAACTTCATTTTGGGGCCTCTAAATGCCAGATACTTTGGTAAACCTATGAACAATGGCCACCAAACTGTTCGGAGGAACCCTGGCAATCATATTTAGGGTGCTTTTTCTTAG
>CM076682.1:88738326-88765826 GCA_038501925.1 Xenopus petersii
GCTGCAGCACATACTTCATACTGACACGTTCCTATGATTTTTATAGGAACGTGTCAGTATCGCTTTGAGTTATGAAAACGACAAGGTTTTTCTATAATTCTTAGGCTAGGGCCACACTAGGCGATAGCGCCGCGATTTGACTCGCGGCGACTTTTCGCCGCGACTTTTAATCCGCAATCGCTGGGGAAACTTTTGCGCTGGCGTCTATGGGGAATCGCGAAAAATCACCAGCGTAAAAACACACGCGGCGATCTTTTTTCTACTGTCGCTCGAAATTGCCTTGCTAGGCGATTTCGAGCGACAATAGAAAAAAGATCTCCGCGTGTCAAATCGCGGCGCTATCGCCTAGTGTGGCCTTAGCCTTATGACTTTTCAGTATACAAGACAATATGTCACTAACCTAAGATTGAGGAGCTTCATCTGATCAGTTGCCAGGTCTAAGCTGCCGAAGGAAACATTCCTGGCAAAAAATTTGTTAGTGATGTACTCTAACGCTAGCAAATTTCCCTACAGATGGTATTTCTGGCAAATTTCTGCTAGCAATCATTCACTTCACCCTTTAGGAAATCTACTAAGGATCCACTATGGTAAGGAATTCTCTGCTATTTTGCTGCTTCAACAGATTGTCACGTCAATTGGTAAAAATAAGTGATGCACTTATAGATATGCTTTGCACACAGGAATATTGCAATTTACAACATGGTGGAGTAAGAGTCTTCTTAAATGCCCCTGTACATATGTCCCCTGCCTTGTTTTTATTTTTATAGATTTGGACATTAGTGATCGGTTACGCATTGGCAGTTTCATTCAAATGGAATTCATATACTCAGAACTATCTTGCTGCTCTCTCAGTCCCAGTCTGGCTCATACTACTTTTTCACTTGGGTTAGTATTCTGAACATTTATATATTGCTTAATATTGCTTATCCCGAAAGCTCTGAATTAAGGGAACGCCGTCTCCCATAGACTTCATTTTATCCAAATAATTAAAATTTTTAAAATACATTTCCTTTTACTGTGTAATGATAAAGCAGGTTCTTGTACTAGATCCTATCTAAGATATAATTAATACTTATTGGAGGCAAAACAATTCTACTGGATTTATTTAGGTTTTTTTTTTTTATTATTAAGGTTTGAGTTGTGTTTTCACAAAAATCTGCATTTTTGAGGTAATTTTTTTGGTCAAAATTCTCATTTCCGGGTTAGAAAAACTCCAGTTTTTCGATTTATTATAAGATACCATTAGAACTGTTCATTCAAGGTATAAAAATCTCTTACATTCGACCTTTGATAAATAATCCCCTACATGTTTAAATTATTATTTTTTTAGTAGACTTAAGGTGAAGATCCAAATTATGGAAAGATCCATTATCTGGAAAACACCAGGCCCCAAGCACTCCGGAGAACAGGTCCCATAACTGTAGTTCACGTAACATTCGTAGAATTATAACATGATTTATAATCTGAAATGCTGCACTAACTTCAAAGTGTTCAAACTAGTCTGTTATTAGTCCTAAATTTGGAATATCTGTTTCAGTTAGGATTAAAATCAGTCACCATATATGCGGTGGTTTCATTAAAGCCACAAATGCCATTATAGAAAGAAATTGTGTTGAAAATATTTAAAATTTATGCAGGTGGCTTTACAATGACTGCAGTTGGAAGTACCACAAGTAGTACTTGATCTATGATTATCACAGGAAGGGGCTATAACTATATTAATTTTCATTCAACTATACATTGAGTATTAATCATTCAGTTATGAGTAAGTGCCCTGTGTCCATAGAAAACCTGCTGGCTTCCTCACTTTTCTTGTAAATGAACTCATTTGGTGCATAATTTTAATTGTATCAACCATGACGTTCAAGTTGAGCATTTAGTTGTATTTATAAAGAAATTAGCGCTAGATAGCAAATGACATTTCCAAAAATGTCATACTAACTGTTTTTCAGAATGGAGTACTCTTTGGGGGTCAGCAGCAGTGGTCAAATTTTGTAGGATCCTACTAAAATCTGATCCCCATAGCTGTAATGTTAAGTCATATCAGATGAAGTTGTATGGTGTGTTTTGTTCATGCATCTACAGCTGACATTTTATGTATTTTAGTGTCAGACACCATGAGATTTTATCTCATTGGATGAAGACACAGCATCTGATTGGCGTGTTGGATGGCAAATCTTCCATGTAGTTTACACATCATATTTTTGTATAAATTCAATTATTATTATCAGTTCAATTATATTTAAACCCATGTGACTGCATCTGATTTGTAGGATGCATTGTGTCAATCCAACACCATCCTACAAAAACTCCCATGTAGTTTATCCCTAAGGGTGTCGCAAGGAAATCTTTTGAATTATTTTTTTTCCAAACTATTTAATAATGAATGTCCCTTCTTGCCTTTGTTGATATCTCTTTTAGCATCAGTTTGTGGATCCTGGAAAATTCCAGTGTTTTTGTTGATTGTTTTTCTGATGACTCTGGGTTCATTGAATGAGAAACCAAATGCTCATGGATCATCAGGTACGTTTTGTATGTATGTGTAGATTATGGCTACTTAAAAGCAGTGGTACATGTTTAAACATATTTGTGAAAATGATTGTTCCCACAGTAGGGGATTATTTACTTTTTCCCTGGGGTGCAGGTGGAATGCTACACTCTGCTTATTGAAATCCAGAATAAGGAGCAGACCACAGTGTCAAGAGGTGTAGAAGAGCCCTGTTCTTAACTTTAGCCATAAGGCAAGCAGTGAGGACTGTGCCGTTTTGCGGCCTGCACCTTCTGCCACTACCAACCTTGTTCATCTGAATGACATGCAAGTCAGGGGGCAGAAAGGAAGAAGCCTACGTGCCTCTTCCTGCCCACTCCTTTTGGATAGATTGCGGCCTAAACCAGGCAGGGCTTTAAGGCTTTCACCAGGTCTCTGCCAAAATGCCAAAAAAAGTTGCCTATTTTTTACCTTTTTTAATACTTGATTTAGTCAAAGAAATATATTGGGGATAATTTATATTCGAAATGCACACAGCGTTTTCTTATGTAAAAGACCCCTAATATATTTAATTGACTACATCAAATTTCATGGTTACTATTGTTTGCAACATTCAAAATGAAAGATGAAGATAGATCCATTCTTTGCAGCCTTAAAGAACTACAGCTTAACTAAAGAAGTAGGCTAGAAATGTTGTACATTATGTTTGGGCTTCTTTACCAACCCAAGGCAACCACAGCCCTTTAGCAGTAAAGATCTGTGTTTCCAAAGATGCCCTAGTAGCTCCCCATCTTCTTTTCTGCTGATTCACTGCACATGCTTTGTGCTGCTGTCACTTACTGAGCTTTGGGCCCCACTCACAATATACAGTACACATAGAATATAAATGTCACAAAATAAGTCTGATTAGTAATTAATACAAATTATTACTATATGGCAGCACAGAAACCAGTGCACTTAGCATCAGAATTTAATAATCAGCCCTGTAGCATCAGCTTATATTACAGGCCAACCTAATTTTCTGCTTGATAATTAGTGACAACCCCGCAGCTGCTCGGAGCCCACTGAGCATGTGAGTGTCGCAGACACTTTCCAAAATGGTGACCCTCTGTGACAAGTTTGGTGTTCTGGATCATTGCTGCTATTTACATAGTTAAATTGGGTTGAAAAAAGTTCAACCCCTCCAAATGAAAACCCATCATCCATACACACACCCCTCCCTACTTTTAATTAAAATTCTTTATACCCATACCTATACTAACTATAGAGCTTAGTATCACAATAGCCTTTGATATTATGTCTGTCCAAAAAATCATCCAAGCCATTCTTAAAGGCATTAACTGAATCAGCCATCACAACATCACCCGGCAGTGCATTCCACAACCTCACTGTCCTGACTGTGAAGAACCCTCTACGTTGCTTCAAATGAAAGTTCTTTTCTTCTAGTCTAAAGGGGTGGCCTCTGGTACGGTGATCCACTTTAGATACGGTGATCCACTTTTGAGTTGTTGAAACTTTAAGTTGATGCAATAAGATTTATGGAGATTTCTCACTTGTATAGATCAAAATCTCCAAGTAGTACACTACCAAATTTCCAAAGCTGTGCTCCACAAAAGAAGGCATACTTCTGATTTCAAGGCAAAACACTCCACTAACAGTAGGTTTACCCTAGAAAACTATGCATAATTTGAGGAGCAGATTCTGGCAAATCAAAAGTGGGTAAATATATCTATGTACGTCAAATTGCCAAGTTGCAATTCTTTCCTAAAGTTCAAATTTTTTGAAAAATGACCTCAAAGTTTCCAATCTACAGCATCATATCCCCAACACATTATTAGGTACCAATGTAAAACACCTTTAAATATGATTGGCAGGAGTCCACTGTACAGTTTCATTTCCAATATGCATGTGGCATATAGGGGCCCCAAAATGTAGACCCCCCCCCCATTTGAACTATTAGCTCTGTCATTTCAGGTACTGCAAAATCAACACATTTGCATAGTTTTGAGGGGGCAAAGGTAGAAAAAGTAAGTTCACTCCAGAAAACCGTATATTTTCATAAGGTACACATTCCCCCGAATCCAAATTGGGTATGCATGTCTTTCTACTCCAAAGCACCATGCAGCAAAACTTTCCTAAATTTGGCGATTTTGGAGACATTCTCAAAAATCAACTCAAAACCTCCGCCGTGCAACATCTTATTTCCCAGATACTATTGGGTATCAAGATAAATCACCCCAAATATGAAAGCCTGGAGTCCGCTGAATAGTTTGATGCCCAATGTACATAGATTTATCGAAGTACATGGCATGTAAAGACCCCAAAATCTACCTTGTGCATACTTATTTGATGGCTTACATTTACACTAATTTATTAACACTGACAGTTTTATGTGGGATAAAAGGTACAATAAAAACCCATGAAAACCATATAACTTTGGAAATTACATATTCTGACGAATCCAAAATGGATACTGCAAAGCTACGCTAAAGGCATTGGTTTTTATGTCATTTCTGAAAATTGCCTAAAAATATTGCAATTGACCACATTTATCTCACCCATTTTCTTACATACAATTGTAAAACACCCTAAATATTGACACCAATGGTCTACTGAACAGTTTCATGCCAAATATGCTGTCAAGACCGCCGGGAGCGCGAGGAGTCGCGTCCGCTCCCGGCGGCGAAGAATCCAAGATGGCGGCGCCCAGGCAACCCACGTGGGTTCCGACGCCGGCGCAGTGACGCCAGCACGGCGCGCCGGTCGCAGGCGCGCTGGCGCAAGGGCGCCAAATTCAAACATAAAAGGACGCCTGAGGCGCCAAGATGGCGCCCGAAAATAGGATTCCGTTTCCTAAAAGTTTCCTGGGTTCCCTTGCTGTTTTCCCTGCTTATATCTGCCTGATTCCTTGTTGTGACCCCTTGCCTGGACCTGGACTTTGCTGATACTCTGCCTGCTATAGACCCCTGCCTGATCTTGGACTTTGTTTGTATTCCGCCTGCCTTTTGACCTGTGCCTGGACCTTGTTTATTCTCTGCCGTACCCCTGGATACCACGACCCTGATCCCTCCTGAGGGGCTTCCTCCTAGATCCGGACTACTCCCCAGAGGGGGCTCCCGGCTCCCTGACATTATTTTCGGGCCATGGATCCTTCTGAGGAAGCCACACCTGATGTCGGACGAGCGCTCCGCGGACTGGCATCCCGCATGGAGGACTACGAAAACCAGCAGGTTCGCATTGGGCAAGCACTCGATATCCTGCTTGCTCGAGTGCCTTCTGCGCCCTCCGCTGCTCCACCTACTGGAGATCCCCCCATGGCGGCAGCCTCTACGAACGCAAGCTACCCGACAGGTGAGCCTCGCATTCCACCTCCCCTTCGCTTCAGTGGGGACCCACAAGCCTGCAGGGGATTTGCCACACAGTGCCAAATTCAATTTGAGTTCCAACCCAGGCAATTTCCAAGTGAGCGTTCCAAGGTGGGGTATGTGATGTCTCGATTGGAAGGCAAGCCACTGGAGTGGGCAACGTCTCTTTGGGAGAAGAATTCCCCGGTGACTTATGCTGTTAAAGACTTCCTCCAAGCTTTTCGCATAGTCTTTGATGCTCCAGGTCAGGTCACGAACGCCCCTGCCCGTCTTTTGCAACTCCGGCAGGGAAGCCGCAGTGTCAATGAGTACGCTATAGACTTCCGAACACTGATGGCGGAGACTTCCTGGTGTGATGACGCTTACAAGGCCGTATACTACCAAGGCCTATCCATCCGCATCAAAGATGATCTCGTCTCCAGAGAGATTCCTGACACCCTGGAAGGACTGATCACTCTATCTATTAAGGTGGACACCCGCCTCAGAGAACACCAGGTGGAGAGAGAGCGCAGCAGACAATTTTCTCCCATGTTGGCCCCTCGCTTTCAAAGGCCGATTCTGCAAGCTCCCGCTGTTCCTGTGACTCATGTGTCCACGTCTCCCCTGGAGGAACCTATGCAAGTAGGAAAAGCTCGCCTCTCCGAGCAGGAAAGATTCCGAAGACGAATGGCAGGTCTCTGTTTGTACTGTGGTGGGCATTCCCATTTTGCCAACGCCTGTCCTGCCAAAGTCAAGAGTTTTGTACCCCGAGGTATGTCTCAGGTTTCTCATGTAGGGGGCATCACTCGAGGTCCTCTGGAGAAGTATCAAGAAAATTCACGCAGACTTCTCCTTCCTTTGCAGATTCACCTGGCAGGTAAGACTATCTTCGAAAGGGCCTTCCTCGACTCCGGAGCGGATGGCAATTTCATGGACGCCTTCTTTGCCGAACGCATGAAGATTCCCCTGCTCCCATTGTCTTCACCCCTGCGAATTACCGCCATAGATGACAAACCCCTGGAGTTTGAATTCGTCACAATGTCCACGGCGGAACTATCTGTACAAGTTGGGGCGCTGCATCAAGAAAAACTTTCATTCTTCATCATCCCCTGTCCTTCTACTCCAGTAATATTGGGTCTTCCGTGGTTACGTCTGCATAACCCCACCATAGACTGGTCCACTGGGCAGATCTCTCGTTGGAGTTTATTTTGCCTGCAACATTGCCTTCCGCCAAAACCCCTCGAGAAGGTGAATGTCTCCACTACGGAACTAAAGACTTTGCCCTCCACTTACAAGGGATTTTCCGATGTGTTTTGTAAAAAGTCTGCAGAGTTCCTTCCCCCACATCGCTCCTACGACTGTCCGGTTGAACTCCTGCCAGGAGCCATGCCCCCCAGAGGGCGCACTTACCCTCTCTCTCTTGCAGAGACTACTGCTATGAAGGAGTACATCCAAGAAAATCTCCAGCGGGGGTTTATCCGCCCTTCTACCTCTCCTGCAGGGGCTGGGTTCTTCTTCGTGGAGAAGAAGGACAGAGGCCTTCGGCCTTGTATAGACTATCGGGGCCTGAATAAGATCACCGTGAAAAACAGGTACCCCCTACCCCTGATTGCCGAGCTCTTCGACCAGCTGAAAGGGGCAAAGATTTTCTCCAAGTTGGATCTTCGGGGGGCCTATAACCTCATTCGCATCCGGGAGGGTGACGAATGGAAGACGGCATTCAACACTCGGGATGGGCACTATGAATATCTTGTTATGCCCTTCGGCCTATGCAATGCCCCTGCCGTCTTCCAGGAGTTTGTCAATGATGTCTTCCGAGATCTCCTAGGAAGGTTCGTAGTCGTATATTTGGACGACATCCTGATCTTCTCCAAGGACCTTGAAAGTCATCGCTCCCAGGTGAAGGAGGTACTCTCTCGTCTGAGGAAGAACTCTCTCTTCGCCAAGTTGGAGAAGTGTGTCTTCGAGGTATCCAAGATCCCCTTCCTAGGGTACATTATCTCTCCAGAGGGATTTGAGATGGACCCTGTGAAAGTGTCGGCCATCCAGGAGTGGCCTCTCCCACTGAGTACGAAGGCAATCCAGAGATTCATCGGATTTGCTAATTATTATCGACAGTTCATCCGGGGGTTCTCTTCCCGCATCGCTCCTATCCTGGCCCTCATCCGGAAAGGGGGTAAACCCAGCTTGTGGCCTCCATCTGCCATAGAAGCCTTTCAGTCCTTGAAAGAGGCCTTCACGTCCGCTTCTGTTCTCCGACATCCCAATCCTGCACTACCCTTCTGCATCGAGGTTGATGCTTCTGAAGTCGGAGCCGGAGCTATCCTGTCTCAGAGACACCCCATTGATGGAAAATTGCACCCCTGTGCGTATTTCTCCAAGAAGTTCTCATCCGCAGAGCAGAACTATGATGTCGGAAATCGAGAACTCTTGGCAGTCAAGCTTGCCCTTGAAGAATGGCGTCACCTCCTGGAGGGCTCTGAAATTCCTGTCCAGATTTACACAGATCACAAGAATCTGGAGTTTATACAGTCTCTCAAGAGGCTAAATCCCAGACAAGCCAGGTGGGCCCTTTTCTTTTCCCGATTTAACTTTGTTTTGACTTATCGCCCAGGTTCCAAGAATCGGAAGGCCGACGCCTTGTCTCGAAGCTTCACTCCGGTGGACCGTGACCCTGAGAGGCAGGAACCAATCATTCCACCAGTCAAGATCATTGCCTCTCTGTATCCCCAATTTGCCGACCAGATCCTGGCTGGGCAGTCCTCGGCTCCTCAAAATACTCCGATTGGCATGGCCTTCGTCCCTCCGGAACTTCGCCTGGCCATCCTGCAACAAACCCACTGCTCCAGGCAAGCAGGACATCCTGGTCCAGCCAAGACCCTTGAACTCTTGAGGCGCCTAGTCTGGTGGCCTGATATCCGCAAGGATGTAAAGGACTTTGTGGCGGCTTGTAATGTCTGTGCCACTTCTAAGCCTAGCCATTCCCGCCCCAGCGGGTTGTTACAGCCTTTGCCGGTTCCCTCTCGTCCGTGGACGCACTTCTCTATGGACTTTATTGTCGAACTTCCTCCCTCCGGTGGGAATACTGTGATCTGGGTTGTCATAGACCGCTTCAGCAAAATGGCCCATTTCATCCCTTTGAGAAAGTTACCCTCTGCGGTGGAATTATCCCAACTCTTTATTAAGTACATCTTCCGCCTGCATGGTTTCCCGGTGGAGATCGTCTCCGACAGAGGCACCCAGTTCACCGCCAAGTTCTGGCGTTCCCTATGTAAAGACTTGGGAATAACCCTTCAATTTTCGTCCGCCTACCACCCGCAGACGAATGGGGCAGCTGAACGTGTGAACCAAGCCTTAGAACAGTTCCTGAGGAACCACGTGTCTCTTTGCCAGGACGATTGGTCTGACCTCCTCCCGTGGGCGGAGTTTGCTCATAATAATGCATGTCATTCCTCCACAGGAAGGTCTCCATTTATGGCGGTGTATGGACAGCACCCTCAAGCCTTTCCTCAGGACTTCGTGTTGTCGGATGTCCCGGCTGCAGATGATCTGGCAGCCCATATGTCTGCTATTTGGGCTGCAACCAAGTCTAACCTGGAGAAGAGTGCTCTAGTCCACAAGACTTTCGCGGATCGCCGTAGAAGGCCCTCTCCTCCCTACAAGGTGGGTGATTGTGTCTGGCTCTCTTCCAGGAATATTCGCTTGAAGGTGCCATCTCCCAAGTTGGGTCCGAAGTTCCTGGGTCCGTTCCCCATCTTGGAGATAATTAACCCTGTAGCCATCAGACTTCAACTCCCACCAGAGATGAGAATCCCCAATGTGTTCCACGTCTCCCTGGTGAAGCCCACCGTCTCCAACCGTTTCTCTGGTGTCCAATCTCCTCCTCCTGCCATCTCTGTGGAGGGTCAACAAGAATTCGAGGTGGAGAGAATCCTTGATTCCAGAATCTCCAGAGGGTCCCTTCAATACCTCATCCATTGGAAGGGCTTTGGTCCCGAAGAATGCTCTTGGAGGGACACCGTGATGTGCATGCTCCTCGTTTGGTAAGAGACTTCCACTCCAAGTTTCCCCAGAAACCAAGTCCTGGTGGTCCTGAGGCCCCCCGTGAGGGGGGGGGGGGTACTGTCAAGACCGCCGGGAGCGCGAGGAGTCGCGTCCGCTCCCGGCGGCGAAGAATCCAAGATGGCGGCGCCCAGGCAACCCACGTGGGTTCCGACGCCGGCGCAGTGACGCCAGCACGGCGCGCCGGTCGCTGACGCTGGCGCAAGGGCGCCAAATTCAAACATAAAAGGACGCCTGAGGCGCCAAGATGGCGCCCGAAAATAGGATTCCGTTTCCTAAAAGTTTCCTGGGTTCCCTTGCTGTTTTCCCTGCTTATATCTGCCTGATTCCTTGTTGTGACCCCTTGCCTGGACCTGGACTTCGCTGATACTCTGCCTGCTATAGACCCCTGCCTGATCTTGGACTTTGTTTGTATTCCGCCTGCCTTTTGACCTGTGCCTGGACCTTGTTTATTCTCTGCCGTACCCCTGGATACCACGACCCTGATCCCTCCTGAGGGGCTTCCTCCTAGATCCGGACTACTCCCCAGAGGGGGCTCCCGGCTCCCTGACATATGCATAGATATACCAAAGCAGGTGGCATTTGCAGACCCCAAATAAAAATCATGCATATGAATTTTCTCCTCTGCCGAGTCGCCTTCTGTGAACAAAGACCCAACTGCGTATTATGTTCCACAAGATCCTCCTAACGGCACAAAGACCCCCCAAAACCATATATTTTTGGAAAGTGCACATTTTGATGAATCCAACAAAAAACGTCTTTCTACACCAAACGGCAAAGCTTTTCTAAACGTAGAGGTTTTAAGGAGATTTCTGAAAATCGCCTAAAAATGTTGCAAAGAAAAATCACCCAAAATATGGATGTCCGAGGTCTACTGAATAGTTTCATGCCCAATATGCATAGATTTACCAAAATATGTGGTATGTACGGACCCCAAATTAAAAACGTGCATATGAATTTTCACACTAACCAACTAACCAAAAGCTGCTGAAAACAGAACCCTGACTGTGTGTTATGTGTCATTAGACCCCCCAAACCTTAAATAGATCCCCAGAAAACCATATATTTTTGGAATGCACATATTCTCACGGATCAAACAAAGTAAAATACAACTTTCTATACCAAAGCACCCAACAGCAAAACTATACCAAAGATACAGTACATAAGTAACCATAATGCAATAAAACCACAAAATTTGCATAAAGCAATGAAATATCAAAATAACTGATCCGATAGCATAATTAGTGGCCAAAATAGATTATCCAATAGTCACGCTGCCAAAATAAACCATTTTTAGGGGTAAAAAAACACAAAATGGTGAAATCAAATTTGCGAGTTTTTTGTGTTTACATGTTTGTGCACTTCTAAAAGTTGCGTGACAGTGTGTAAGTGTGTATATAAGTGTGCAAAATAAAAAATGCAAAAAAAAAAGTCTTTACTAAAATGAGTGTATAAATGTACAGTATGTAAGTGTAAATAAAAGCCACTTACCGTTCCTGGAGCAGGAGGAACCATTCTATAGCTGGAGGGTTGTTGAAGTCCATTGCTGCAGAGTCCCAGAACAGCAGGAAGTCGGTGGGGGGGCCAGCTACATGAGGAAGACTGGCAGAGCAGCGATCTGCTGTATCTGCTGTTTTTAGGTCGGCCCCTTCTACAATCCTGTCGCAGGACCAATATGACAGCCCCTCAGCCTTGTTGCCCAGGGGGCTGTCAATGCTGCTAAATCTCTGCAGAGGCAGCCAAAGCCGCAGATGCAGATAATAGCCCTAATTACTGCAAGAACTTGTATAGTACGTCCAGGCCCGGACTGACTATATGTCTGTCTGAGGTGCCGCCCATATTTTGTTGAAGTGGGCCGCTTCTCTGCATTCTGCACTGATTGTCTCCGAAGTTTTTTCAGTGCATCCGGCAGGCTCTAGGACCACTCCTCCGTCGTATCTCCTATCCTGGCTCTGCCCCTCCCACTCCTATCCTCTGTTGCGCTGCTGCTGCTGCTGCCTGCTGTGTGAGTGTCCTGAAGGGGGGGGCAGTCCTGTCCTGAAGGGTGGCAGTCCAGTCCAATGCCCAGGACCACCTCCGTATTGCAGAGTCACCAGGTGGCTTATTACGCCACTGCTCAGTACCCAGGGTTCTCGGTGCCCTGCTAGCGGCTCACAAGGGAAAACCGGGGCTTCACTCCTCATATTATATATATATATATATATATTAATGTACCCCACTGTGTGTTGCCTGGCCCCACTCCCGCTGGGGACTTGTGCCCTGTTGCCTCCTGCCTACCCCGTCACATTGTTCCTCATGGCCCCTGGCGCTCTACGCACATGCCCTCTTGGAGGTAGGATAACAGGTGCTGCTTAACTCAGGCTTTTACCGACTACACAGCAAGGCCCCGTTTACGAGATCACACGTTTACATGTGGGCTGCTTTGATTTATTTTGCCCGGGCTGCTTTTTACCACCAGTCCGGCCCTGAGTATGTCGGCAGTTAAAGCCCCTGCCTGCCAGCACATATGCAATACATCTTCCTATAAACATAAGATAAGATTACTGCTGATTTGATCTATACTTCTTTTTAGGAACAGTACTTCCTGGTCAAATGTTCACTATTGCAGCTTCAACTATCGCTATGGCAATATCAATAAGTGGCTTTGAGGAACAACGGGAAGCGTTTCCTACTACACAACCTACAGGTGACTAAGCACTGAGTAAGAGCACTTCATTAATATATTTTTATGTTGTAAGCTTGCAGGATCCACAACATACACTGTCTTCACTTTTCATTAATTTATTTACACACAGGTGTGACCATTTCAGCATACAAAACATAAATCATAAAAAAATCCTGCCCACTGGACCCTACCTTCACACATTTAAAGGGGATCTGTCACCCTACGAAGTAATTCCAAATTCTTTTCTATCATGTTAGTTGAGCAAATTAAACTTTACTCACACTTTATTTATTATTTAAATTTTGTTTCCTTCAGTCTTGGAATTACACAATCACAGTATGCTGGCAGGAGCCACTTTGTGGACACTGTTATTAAGACTGATTGTGTATCACCCCAAAATCTTGTGGAAGCACCAGAATGGGGGACCTAATGCCCTTGCATAGTGCCCTACATAATTATAGAGCCTGAGGAGGGAAGGGGGAATGTAGAGTGCAGTGATATGTAGGAAGTGCTGAATGGAAAGTGAAAGTAATTGAATGCCCCGCCTCTATGCATTAGGCATAGAGGCGGGGCAGATAATATTTGATTGACAACTTAGATATTTAAATACCTTTTATAACAGGTATGGATGCTTTAATGAAAAAAATGTGTTCCCTGTTTAATTTGCAAAGGATTTTCATTATACAACTTTTTATGCATAGGTGACAGGTCCACTTTAATGAGTTTCCTCACTAAACTGGGTCCCTTGTGGACTACCAGTCACCTGTGTACTCGCTATACTTTCTTTTGGGGAATTTCTCAGCCTCCTGGCTTTCCTCAGTCTCTGACTTTTTGTCACAGCTCTCTCTGCTCCTTGCAGTTGCAGGCAGCACCCCTAGCCCCTCTGGGAGTTCTTTACACAGCCAGGTCTCCTTCCAGCTGTGCCCTGCTCAGAGAGCTTCCCAACAGTCTTATTAGAATTAAATACTTTTCAACAGGACAGCCTTCCTGTGGAAAGTGAGCTCTAATACGTGAGCTGAACTACTGGATCGGAGGACCTGGCTTGCCTATTCCTTCCAGAATACTCCAGCTTCCAAGATCTGGCCACAGAGAAACCCTACTCTGTTAATTAACACCCTTTCTGGTGCCTACATCTCCTATTGGGGAGAAATCAAAGGAAAACCATACATTTTTACCCATTTCCTTAGTTACTCTACCACAATACATAGAGAGATGATTAGTAGCCTTAACCGTGTACCAATCATTGTTTTATTAAAGGGATACTGTCATGGGAAAAAAAATTTTTTCAAAATGAATCAGTTAATTGTGCTGCTCCAGCAGAATTCTGCATTGAAATCCATTTCTCAAAAGAGCAAACAGATTTTTTTATATTCAATTTTGAAATATGACATATTGTCAATTTCCCAGCTGCCCCAGTCATGTGACTTGTGCTCTGATAAACTTCAGTCTCTCTTTATTGCTGTACTGCAAGTTGGAGTGATATCACCCCCATCCCTTTTTCCCCCCAGCAGCCAAACAAAAGAACAATGGGAAGGTAACCAGATAACGGCTCCCTAACACAAGATAACAGCTGCCTGGTCGATCTAAGAACAACACTCAATAGTAAAAACCCATGTCCCACTGAGACACATTCAGTTACATTGAGAAGGAAAAACAGCAGCCTGCCAGAAAGCATTTCTCTCCTAAAGTGCAGGCACAAGTCACATGACCAGGGGCAGCTGGGAAATTGACAAAATGTCCAGCCCCATGTCAGATTTCAAAATCGAATATAAAAAAATCTGTTTGCTCTTTTGGGAAATGGATTTCAGTGCAGAATTCTGCTGGAGTAGCACTATTAACTGGTGTGTTTTTTTTTTTTAAAAAAAACATGTTTTCTGATGACAGGATCCCTTTAAGCAAATGAAATGCATGCAAGTACAGTTCACAAACAGGGTTTATGCTTCTAATCAATATATAAGCCCACAGATGTTCCTCTGTTTCAATAGAGATGGACCCTTTGCTATAAAATAATCACCCTTGGTACCTTATTCAAATTTGTAATCTATTCCATTGCTATCTGTATAAAGTGAAGTATGATGTTTTATCTCTCTTGATTTTGTATACTTCAGTGCCAAAATTACGTGTTGTATCTTTATGCACTGTTGTGTCTTTGAGAGTTTCATGTTGCCATCTTGAGAGAGAATTTTTTCCTTTTTAGGCCTGCTATGCTTGAGAAAACAAGCACAGGAGTTTTATTTGGTAGCAACAACTACAGAGCTAGATAGATAATTAGATGTCATGTATACATGCAGAGGTATTATCTTTGCAAATCGAATTATTTACTTTCCACGAAATATAAAAAATAGGCCATATTAATTGAGCTTCTGGGGTATAATGCAGCTTTAAAATGTTTTCTTGCTTAATATATGAAGTATTAAGTGCATATTGTAATAATACACCTTTTAAAAGCACCTTTCAAAAGCATTTTACAATTGGAGCTAATTAATTTTTAAAGTATCATACAATTTTCATTTAAAATGTTTCTGTTTAACATAGAGGCACAGAGGGATGAGCCACTTACTACACCTATTTCTACTTCCTCAACCCTGCTACTTGGTAGGCAAAGAAGCGAGATAGGAGCATTCCTAAAAAAGAAGAAAACCAGTGACATATATTTTGTGCTTCTGATGTGGGCAATTGTTCTTGTGCAGATATGGGTCAATTTATGGATAATACAGCTACTTCCAGTGCCCATAGCAGGTCAGTATCACAAATGTTCAAATATTTTGCAGCATTTAAATGTTTTATCTCATGTTAGGTAGAGAGATTATTATTTATGTGATGGTTTACAGCTTTAGTGTCACTGCATTAAAACTCACTATGCACCTTAATAAATACAAAAATATTTATAAAACCAAGCAAAAATTACATTATGGTCCTCGGCTACACCAGTGGGCTAGCATCTTGTGTAACCAGTTTTTGGGAACTAGAAGGTTGAAGAGTAGATGTTTGTCAGTAATGAAATGCAAAGATATTCACTCTTGTGCATTTTTGTGTGATTGTACTGGCTAGATGCAGCTATTCAAAGTTAGTCTATGGGCAGGTATTTGTAGGTGTTTTGTAGACCAAATGGAATGCGATTTCCCCCAGTTTACATGTTCCTAATATCTTGTAGGCTGTATGTAAACACTTGTAATGATATCTTTTTAGTGCTCATTAGTACTTCCCTTAGAAAGAATGTTTCTCCGCACAGCCCTACCTGTCAGTGCAGGACGACTGGGTTAAGTTGCTCCTCTCTGGAGGCAGGACAAACTAAGAACTCTTCCTTCCCCTCCTCTTCCCGTGACTCCACCTCCAACCTCAGGTTTTTTTTTTATAGTTAGGAGGCAGCATTTTTCCTTCTCCTACAAGAATTTCCAATATAGTGCTCCCTGTTATGTTATTATTTACAGGTAAAGCCTATAACTGTACGAAAACAAGTACTACATTCATGGATGAGCCCAGGAGTGCTCCCTAATTCATACCAATGAGCCTTATGTGCTCCCTCTTGAAAGAGGTCTGGTGCTCCCCTGCCTTCATCCTTGGTTGAGCCCACTGTATTCCATACGTTAGATCCAGAGTGCTCCCTCATGGTCTGAGCCCTGGATGTCTTTGGAGGTGCTAGCCCTACCAAAGCCAATGTTAGATGGGTCTGGTAGCCATCTTGGAATCCTCACACTGACCTCATTCAGCTGCCATATTGGTACTCTTCGGGTAATCATTGCAGAGCGGCTTTTAACATGATGGAATAAAGCTACATTTTTACCTCAATTGTCACGGCTGCAGGAGTGCGTGTACATTCATTTTTGAAGAGCGGCCAGCGAGACTTGCGCATCATGGCTCAGTGGCAAAGACGTCACATTTGCGCCATTCTCCGCCATCTTCGTTTGCTATACATCGCAATGTTACAACGCAAATCACCAACAAATAGAGAGAGCCTCAACATGGCTTCGCCAGACGAGGAGCTCCTTTCCCTCATTGAGGATATAGACCTCGCAGATAAGCCCAGCAGACTTGAAGCTAATGTTAGAAAGACTCATAAACCTATCCTTAAACGCAAGGACCGTTCCAGGTCTCCTCCTCCGCAATTACGCCAACACAGACCTTCCGACAAATAAGGTCATTACTAAGGCACAGATCCATAGCTCTCAAGGCACACACTCAAATATTCCGGATAGACTGTCTATAAACAATGATTTGTAGTACACTACAGCAGACATACTACTGCCACAGAGTGGACCACTTCCAATTACAGCTCAGATAACGAGCTTACCAGCACAAGATTTGTCAATTTATGCTGTGGTTTCAGACCATTATTCAACAATCTGTAGACTAGGCCATAATAGCCGTACACTTCAAACCACCGCCAAGTCAAGAGCTTAACACTTCAGGCCCAGATCACCTTCTCCTTCAGGGTCTAATTTAGATAATCCCTCCCCACCACAGTCAGAGGATAGGGAAACTTGTACTTCATCTGAGAAAGATTCTGCATCAGAATCAGAGTCCATCGAGGACAATTCTAAGCAACTCGAAGAAGTCAAAGGTCTTCTTCATTCCATTTTCTCCATTTTAGAAATTAAAGAGGAAGAGGTAGCACATTCCAAAGTAGATAAAGTACTGGGTAATGCAGTAGACCCAGGGCCTTTCCAGTCTCTAAGTCAGCCACCAAAGCAGTTGATAATGAATGGTCTCACCCAGACAGGAAGGCTCACATTCCTCCCAAGTTTTATAATACTTACCCATTCGCAGATGACCTAATGCAAAAATGGGATAACATTCTTAAAGGGTAGCCTCCTATAGTCAGAATTTCAAAAATACCAAGATCTCTTAAAGATCCTATGGATAGAAAAAATGACTTGGCATTAAAGAGAGACTTCCAGTGTACAGCGGCAATTTTAAGACTGGCTGCGACCACAGTGGCTAAGACAGCCCGATATTGGTGCCAGGAACTAGTCAGTTTGCCAACATCTCCAAGAGGAACTTGACAAAATTAAATCCGCATTGTACTTTTTAGGAGAAGCGGCTCTAGATGTATCCAAACTAGCAGCCAGAGCTTCAGCGGCTTCTATCACTGCTCGTAGAGCTTTATGGCTCTGTAATTGGTCTGGAGGCACAGCTTCAAAGAACAAGCTTACATCATTGCAATTTTCTGGTTCACAACTATTTGGCTCAGAGCTCAAACAAATTATAGCAGATATCACAGGCGGCAAAGGAGCATTCCTTCCACATGGGAGGAAACCAAGGCACAATTTTCATAAACTAAATTATCATAATAACTCTCAAGTTATCGCAGTGACAGCATACCTAGACGATATTATGATCACAGGACAATCAAAATCAATGCAGCAGCAGGTAGATACATGCAATTGAACCCTGACTCAGCACGGTTGGCTTATCAACCACAACCGACTCAAAGGTTAGAATTCCTCGGCATAGTGGTAGACTCAATCGAAGGCAAAGTTTATCTTCCAATGCCCAAGGTGTTAGCATTTCAACATATGGCCATGACCTTCACCAATCATTCCCAACAGAAAGCTCACAGCATTCTCAAACTTCTGGGACTCCTGGCGTCCATCATAGAGGCGATTCCCTTCGCCAAATGACACCTGAGACCACTGCAATGGGACTTTCTCCATCAGTGAAATAAGAATCATCAGAATCTCACGCACTTAATTCAACTAAGGCAATCATCCATTGTAATTCTTCTCTGTTGGTATACCTACCACACCTTCAACAGGGCGGTAATTGCTACCGATGCAAGCCTCACAGGTTGGGGAGTCTTCTGGCCCCCAAGAACTTGCCGAGGAAAATGGTCTCTGACGAAGTCCAGACTACACTTAAACACGTTGGAATTCAGAGCAGGCTTCAATGCATTGACTCAGTGGCAAAAATTTCTTCTCCACAAACACATTCGCATTCAATCCGACAATGTAACGA
This sequence comes from Xenopus petersii, assembly GCA_038501925.1. Classification (NCBI taxonomy): domain Eukaryota; kingdom Metazoa; phylum Chordata; class Amphibia; order Anura; family Pipidae; genus Xenopus; species Xenopus petersii. The sequence continues at coordinate 88,756,841 of CM076682.1, forward strand.
TGGTCACTTAACTGAATGGACAAGGCAGCATAAGAAGTGCAGCACCACTCAAGGAAGTGTAGAATCATGGACTGGGCGGAAAGGTGTCCGGTACACACATCGGCAATATATATTCCGGGAATACAGAACTGGCAAGCTGACTATTTGAGCTTCCATACATTTTTTTTTTTTCATATTCAAAGATATGTTTATTGAAATAAAATTGTTGACATTTGTATAAAAGCATTTGTTACATGAATCACATTGCATCAATAAACGAGTTCAATAAATGCAAAAGTTGTCGATAGTATACAGTACAATATAAAGAAATAAAATACAGGATTGAAAAGTAAAAAATATAGAAAGAATGAATATTAAAAAGAAACAAAGAAAATAACCAAATAAGTAAGGCAAGGCAATATGTCTATATAAAATAGTCAAAAATATATAGCACCGCTTTCAAGCTACATCGTGTCAATGAGAACATGTTTCTCCTTTATTTGCTATAAATTGCATCCACACGAACCAGATGGCCGCAAATATCTCATGGGTATTACTTATATATGCCATCAATTCCTCCATACGATATATTTCACTCACAACTTTATACCATTCCTCTCTAGTAGGGGGCAGTAAGCTCCTCCAATGCATTGGAATTAAGGACTTAGTTGCCATCAGGAGCTGTATCAATTATTTTGTCCTGGAAGGATCAAAAGAATTTAATATTATGTAACAATAGTAGGGTCGACGGAGATTTAGGTAGTTGAATTCCAGTTATGCTGTTACAGTCTGATATTACATGTACCCAAAAAGAGTTTAACACCGAACAATTTACAGATACAGTATGTGATAAAGTTCCTGTTTCCATCCTACACCTCCAACATAGATAGATAGATAGATATGGGCCCACTCAGAATCAGTAAAAGTCATATCCAATTCAACCTCCCATTGATGTGCATAAGTTGGTTGGTCTATGCATTTCAAGCTATTTATTAACTTATAAAATATAGAAATCTGGTGTGGAATATTCCCGTCTCTAGCACACAGGGATTCAAAGGTAGTTAGGTCCCTGACCACTACTCCACACAATTTTAAGTCCCTCACCCAATGAGAGAGTTGCCTAAATCTCCATAAGTCTTGTATGGACCACTGCTCCTTTTGCTGTACTACTTGGGACGATCCTCCCGGCTGGGTTAACAATAAATGTTTTATTCTAGGCTTCGAAATTCCAAAGGCCTGTTTAAAACCGTTATCTTGTAAACTAGGCGGGAACTCAGGATTGTTATATAACAGCAAAAGTGGTGAGGGATACTTTGTTAACTCAAGTTTGCGGTTGAGCTGATTCCAGGTTAAGAGGGTAGGAGTTATTAATACATGAGGACGTTGCCCCCTAATGAGATGGCTAATATCTTTGGCCCATGGTAAAAGAGTGTAGGGTATGTTCCACCCATGCATCCTCCATTTGTCTCCACTGAAAAACAGAATTTGGGTCTACATATGCTCGGATTTGTGACAATATACTGGCCTGATAATACGATTCCAAATCTGGATAACCAAGCCCTCCAGTCTGTCTTGTTTTATGAAGCGTTAAAGTCTTTACTCTACCTCTTTTCCCCTTGTTAATGTAGACTCTTATCATAGTATTAAACTCTTTAAAAAAAGTTAGGGGGACGGTGGATAGAGAGAGTCTGAAAAAGATAAAGAAACTTAGGAAGAATGGTCATTTTTACAGTGTTAATTCTACCTAGCTACGTAAACTTTTTAGTTCCCCAAACTATTAGAACTTTCCTTGTAATTTAAATTATATACAGTAAGTGTTGACTGTCGGACGAAATCTGGATCCCCAGATATTTTATACATAAAGGTGGACATTTAAAGGCTAAATTCGATTTCAATTGTTGCTGCAATGGAGACTGCACATTTAAGAAAAAGGACTCTGACTTATCCATGTTGATTTTGTAATAAGACAATACCCCAAAATCCTTCAATTCTCGCAAAAGGTTAGGTATGGTAATTATTGGTTGTGAAATAGCAAATAAGAGGTCGTCCGCAAATGCCGCAACTTTATAGTTATCATTCCCAATTGTTACGCCTAATATATCCGGATTGCGTTTGACAGCGGTTAACAAAAACTCCATCGTTATCACATAAATAAGTGGGCAAAGAGGGCACCCCTGTCTCGTCCCGTTCCTTATCTCAAATGAAGGAGAAAGAATCCCATTGACTCGAACTTGTGCTGACGGAACAGTATAGGAAGCCATAATTTTACCTCTGAACTTGGGCCCAAACTCCAAACTTTCTAATGCCAAATCCAGAAAGTCCCAGCTAACTCTATCGAAGGCCTTCTCTGCATCTGTCGAGACAAGCAGAGAAGGCCTTCCTTGTTCCCGTATCCATTCAATTCATTTGAGAACTTTATAAGTGTTTTCCTTGGCTTCCCGACCCAGAACAAAGCCTACCTGATCTCTATGTATAATCATTGGAAGAATCGGTCTTAAACTCTGGGCCAAAATTTTGGTAAACAATTTTAAATCCTGATTGAGGAGAGAGATGGGCGGATAACTACTACAGTTAGTGTCATCTTTACCTGGTTTGGGAATGACTGCAATATGCGCCAGTAAGAATTCTTGGTTTGGAGGAGTGTCATTGTCTAAGGTATTAAACAATGTTTCCAAGAGAGGTGTGACATGGGTATTACATTGTTTGTAAAATCTAGCTGGAAATCCATCAGGGCCCAGAGCTTTATGGGATGAAAGTTATTTAATAGCGTCCATAATTTTTTAATCTAGTAATAGGGAATTGCAATGCTTCTAAGTGCATAGATGGTATCGAGGGGAGTTTATTATCACAAATATTTACGAATACGAATTCTAAGATCTTCTCTTGCCTGAGAAGAAATAGATGAGCTAATATTGTAAAATTTCTTATAGTAAGTATGGAATGCTGCTGCTATCTGTTTAGGAATAAGATGAGCAAGACCTTTATCATACTTAATTTTATGAATATGGGAAATGGTGTGTTTCTGCTTCAAAGCTTGAGCCAACATTTTCCCTACTTTATTCCCATATTCATAATATTTTTGTCTGACTTTAGTTAAAGTTCCCTGAATTCTATCATTTAACAAAGAATGGAGTTTAAGTTTACATTCGGTTAAAGTCCTAAGATGTTCCTTATCCTGAGATTGTTTATGCGACTCTTCAAGTGTGTGTATTTGATCAAACAATTGGGTAAGATGTTGAGACCTCAATTTTTTTTAGTCTTAAACCACGTTTAATAAAGATACAGTACCTCTGGCTAAACATTTAAAGGCTTGCCATTTTGACATGGGAGAAGAAGTCGTGTCCGATTGTATAGCTTCACTATAAGCCAATGAGGCTTCAGTCAACTCTGACATACAATCCTGATCATCTAGCAATGATTCATTAAGTTTCCATCTCCATTCAGAAATCTGTTTATATGGAAATCTCAGAGTCATTAAGGTTGCCCCGTGGTCTGACCATAAAATATCCTGTATCGAAGCTGATGATAACCATCCCAGGTGGTGTTGGGAAAGGAAAATATAGTCGATTATAGTATACACTGCTTTAGCATGAGAGTAGAAAGTGAAATTATGATCCATGGGATGCAGATATCTGTATCAATTAATTAGGCTCGTCTGAGATCCTTGCGTATCAAATTAATGGCAGAGTATGGTAAAGACGATGTTCCTTTGGACGAGTCTAATCGGGGTTGCAATGTGAGGTTGCGATCTCCCCCGAGAATCAAACAGCCTTCTCTAAAAGAGTCTTAAGTGGACAATACCTTCTTGAGAAATGAAGGTTGTGATTTGTTAGGAGAATATACACTCCCAATGTGCATTGGGTATGGTGAATAAAAATATATCTGCCTTCAACATCTTTTAACACATCTATTAATTTGAAATCTAAGTTTTTGTGTAATCCAATAGCTACTCCCCTGCTCTTTTGTGAGGCATTATTACTGTAATACCACCTGGAATAGCCGCCATGCTTAATAGGAGCACACTCATCCCCTTTTAAATGCGTTTCTTGGAATAGAATAATATCGGTTTTGCCTTTGTACATTGCATGCAGGATTTTGCGCCTTTTCTCAGGTATATTGAAGCCATTAACATTTAAAGATGACACAGTAATATCACCCATTGAAACATATTGCAAAAGCGTACTGCCTTATATAGCCTTGCCTAAGACAAATAAAAAAAAAAAACTGAACATTGTAAAACATGTAACAAAAAGGTCAACATATATGTTAAACTGTGTTGTAGACCTTTCAAAATGGGGTATAGAAAAAAATCACCATTGCAGGTGAGATGTAATGGGCACTATAAGGGTTGACAGCCAGTGTCTTCCCTAGTAGTTACCAAATCCCCTGGGGGGGGGGGGTGAAGAGTCCAGTATGCTGAGAGGACTGCTCCTCAGCCAACCGATCCAAAAACAGTGTAGAACCAAGCATGAAAAACAGAACCATACCGTCCAGCAAAATCTGATCAAAGCATATGTTGAGGAGAAAACGAAGAATAAAAAGGAAAAAAAACAAACGTATCTAACTGAATTCTTCCGTCACAGTTGACAAAATATTGCCAATTACAAATGACTCAAGTAGCTGGTAATCAGTATAGTACATGTTATATACTCATCCCTCTGGCAATTTATCTTTGGCCGGGGTAGCTTTGGTCTTCTTTCTTTGCTCTTTGGGTGTAGTCACCTTGGTCCAAGGTTCCCGATTAGGCAATAACGGAATTTTTGTCAGGTAGCAAAATTTTATCCATTCCGGTAGATACACATCAGAGAGCCCCAATCCTGCAAGAAAGGGAGCCAAATCATCCGGCCCAGTGAGAACAAAGGATTGGACATTGTTGGTTACATGTAGACTGAACGGATAACCCCATCGAAATAAGAGATTATTTTCTTTGAGTGCTGTTATAAGGGGTCGCAGTAGTTGTGGGTGCTGTAGAGTTGACCAGGATAAATCCTGGAGGAGTAACAAATGTGTCTCCTGGAAGGGAATAGTTTGCATTTTCCTCACCTTCTGCAAAATTTCCTTCTTTACCGGAAAACGTGTCAGGCAACAGATTACATCTCTAGGCTTATCCGTCGGTAATCCTTTAGGCCTCAAAGATCTACTGTATGTATCCTTTCAAACTCTACCTTGTGCGTATCCGGCTGCTCTAGTATATGGTTGAAAATTTTCACCGCTGTAGCCTGGAGGCTCGCCCCTTCAACTTGTTCCGGGAGGCCTCTAATACGCAGATTGCAACGTCTACCTCGATTGTCCAAATCGTCTATCCGCTTCTGCAGAGAATAAAGCAGTTTGTTTTGAGCAGACTGTGACTGAATTAAAGAATTAGTAGCAGTTTCCACCATGTCTTGGCGAGTTTCAGCATCTGCGACACTTCCTCCGCACAATTTTTTTAATTTGCGACACCAAATGCTCAAAATCCCTTTTAGTCGGTAATGATTTAAGGTAAGAAAGCGTGGTAGTGTCAGTACTCACAGACTCGCTGTCGGAGTCTTCGACTGGGCTGCGAGGGCGCCTCAGCGCCATCTTGGATTTATGCAATGCAGCTTCCAAGTCTGTAGAAGTGAAAAACTGCTTCAACGAGCGTTGCACCTCACTCGCTCTTTGGGTCTTAGAGTTCTCTGAGGTAGAATCTTTTTAAGTTTGCCGTGTTTGCCCATAGCCAAAAAGAGGGAATATCACTGTTCTGGATCGGTGGTGGTCAGGAGCCGCTCGCTCACACGTCCACCATACTCAGCTGTAGGCCACGCCCCGAGCTTCCATACATTATACCCTGGGGAATGGATGTTAAATCCATCAATATTTCAGAGAATAACGGAAAAGTGGGGAACTTCAAGCATGGATGTGATGGCCACTCGTCTCAACACCCAGTTACCTCCCTTCATGTCAAGAGTACATGACCCGCAAGCCATGGGAGTGGATGCACTGGTCAGCCCCTAGGTAGGCATTTTAATATATACCTTTCCTCCCATTCCATTAATTCCCAGACTTCTACAAAAAGTACAGTCTGAAAGAGTTCAGACCGTTGTGATAGCCCCATACTGGCCAAGACGGAGCTGGTTCGCAACTCTCATACAACTGCAGACAAACCATGAATTCTTCCAAAAGTTCCAGATCTACTGTCACAAGGTCCAGCATGGGCAGACAATATTTAAAGACTAAATTTAGCGGATTGGCTATTGAGACCCAGTTATGGCGTAAAAGGTTTTTCCCCAAATCCACCTCCACGACCTATTAAAGATTGTGGAGCCATAGTCGTCACCTAAATTGGTCCGACTGCCAGTCCACTCATGTTTTAGAATTTTTACAAGATGGGGTGGTCATGGGGCTCTGCATATCTGTTCTCAAGGTACAGGTTTTGGGCCCTTGCCATACTGTTCCAGAGACAATGGGCCCTACTACCAGAGATCAAACAATATACGTCTTCATCCTCCACATAAAGAACCCTAGCCACCTTGGGACCTTAACTTGGTACTCCCAGCACAGAAACCTCCATTTGAACCAATGGCTACAGTACTGTTTCAATTAGTATCCTGTAAACTGATATTGCTCATGGCCTTCTGTTCGGCCCGCAGAGTATCAGACTTATTTGCACTACTGTATCTTACAAACCTCCTTGGACAAATTTTCACCAAGATAGTGGTTCTGCGTATGGTACCGTCACATCTTCCTAAGATGACTTCAGCATTCCACATTGACCTTTTTTTTGGATGGCTTAGGACGTCCCCAGTCGTCCTGCGCTGACAGGTAGGGCCGTAAGGAGAAAGGATGGTTTACTTACCAGAAAATCCGTTTCTCGTAAACCTGTACTGTCAGTGCAGCATTCCACCCATATGGCAGGGGTGCCGGGTTTTTCGTTCTCCACCGGCAGACTTTGGGACAAAAAACTGAGGTTGGAGGTGGAGTCATGGGAAGAGGAGGCGAAGGAAGAGTTCTTAGTTTGTCCTGCCTCCAGAGAGGAGCAACTTAACCCAGTCTTCCTGCACATCAGTATGGGCCTACGAAAAAAGGATTTTCCGATAAGTAAATCATCCTTTACGTCACCAAGTGTGCAGTTCATTCTTTATAGACTTTCTTTATGGACTTCATAAAGCCATCCATAAAACACAAACATGTTGCATGGGTGGTAATATATAGTTTGCAGAGTCTTATGCCTGTGGTGTTTATACTTAAGCCGAGTTAGTGTTCTAATGCCATTTTATATTTATTAAAAAATGTATGCAATGTAAAAGGATATTGTTTATCCTTTAACAAGCTCGAAAATTAAGTACTTGGATGTAAGAGAAAATGTAATATATAACATATATATATATATATATATATATATATATATATATATATATATATATATATATATATATATATATATATATGGTGTGTGTATATATATATATATATATATATATATATATATATATATATATATATATGTTATATATTACATTTTCTCTTACATCCAAGTACTTAATTTTGTAGAATTAGTGTTCCTCAATGAACTAAAGCTTCAAATCAAGGTCTAAGCTCAGTCATAAAAAGACACAAAAACACTATCCCTAATACTGTATGTAATAACTAAGTTTGCCCATTAGCAATAACCCATAGCAACCAATAGGATGTTGGCTTTTAAACAGGTGACCAGTAAATTCTAACTGTTTGGTTGCTATGGGTTACTGCTCCTGGGCAAACATAGTGCCTTTAATTTCAAAACCCCACTTATTTTTAATTGCCACTTCTGTAGACATATTTTGTGATTTTCATCTACATATGGGATCAGTATTTTCTTATTCTAAATGTGGGATACAAGGCAGCATGAGTGTTAAGTTAGGCTGCATAAAATATCTGATATTTCCAACATGTTACTTTCCAACATGTATGCAAACTTTTTGTTGTAGTAAAAGCTAACTTAAAGGAACAGTAACACCAAAAACTGAAAGTGTTTTAAAGTAATGAAAATATCATGTACTGTTGCCCTGCACTAGTAAAATGGATGTGTTTGCTTCAGAAACACTACTATAGTTCATATAAACAAGCTGCTGTGTAGCAATGGCGGAAATTGAAAAACGGCTAAATGGCACAGGATAGATAATGGATAACAGATAACACCATTAGACAGACAAAGCTTATCTGCTGTCTGCTGTGTAACTTGAGCCTTTTCTCCTTTGAATGGCTGCCCCCATGGCTACACAACAGCTTATTTATATAAACAATAGTAGTGTTTCTGAAGCAAACACAGCAGTTTTACTAGTGCAGGGCAACACTGCATTATATTTTTATTACTTTAAAACAATTTAATTTTTTGATGTTACTGGTCCTTTAAGCTGTTGTATGAAACAAAGGTTCCATGTGTGGATCGTCCAGCCTCCCCCTCCCCCCCATTTTTCCTACCATGACGATCGGTCGTTTTAGTCAATCGGACTAGTTATGAGATGTCTGTCAGTTTAACATTAACATAATGTATCTGACAATATCAATGGGAGTTTGTTACTACTATGTTATCAGACATAACTTTGTACGATTGCTGCCTGTCAATTCATGGGCAGAACATTGTATGATTTATTCTCTTTAGTACTTCATTTATATGAATGATTAGTTGTAGGTCAGGAGACTGCAAACAGTCATTCAACTGGCATAAGGAGAAATCTGCACGTTTATGGCCAGCTTTATGCTCTTTTGTGTGGATAGTTTTTTGAATGACAAAATATAAATACATTTACTCCCTACATGGAAAAAATGCATTTAGCATGCAATGATTGACATTGCAATTGTCAAGTCACTTCATCTTCATTCACTACATTAACATGTCATGGTAACTGTTGCAGTTTTTGCTGTAAAGAAACTAGTGATCCACTTTGGAGTAGTGAACTTCTTGGTGAATCGTTGTGGCTCTTGGTGGAAAGTGATTGAAGACTTTGTGAAGAAACGTCAGGATGCACTGGCTCCAAAACCTATTCGAGGTCTAGGAAGGTTAATT
>CM076682.1:88775987-88780987 GCA_038501925.1 Xenopus petersii
CTGATTGTTGCTCATAATGCCATTCATTAGGACAAAATTTTGAATGTGATCCTTTAACAAGCCTTCAAATAATTTGCCCACCACAGATGTCAAGTTTACTGGCCTATAATTGCCAGGCTGAGATTGTAATCCCTTTTTAAATATTGGAATAACATCAGCTTTTCTCCAATCCATAGGCACCATACCAGATGACAGTGAATCTGAGAAAATCAGAAATAAGGGCTGGTCTAAAACTGAACTAAGCTCTCTTAGAACCCGGGGGTGTATGCCATCAGGCCCTGGAGCCTTGTTTACATTAATTTGTATTAAAGCTTTTTGAATCATATCCTGAGTCAGCCACTGACTAGATTGAGCTGAACCATTCGTGCAGTTATTAAGTACTATTAATATATTTAAAAAACTTTTTAGGGTAAGTTTTCACCTCCACCGCAATTAACTCTTCATTTCTTTTCTTAGCCTTCCGGATTGCTGATTTACAACATTTATTACAGTGTTTATATTCATTAAATGCAGCTTCTGTCCCTACAGATTTGTATTTTTTAAATGCCTTTCTCTTCTTTCCCATTAACTTCTTTACTTCTATATTAAGCCACACAGGATGATTCTTAGAGCTTCTACGTTTAGTCCTTAAGGGAATAAATTGAGAACAGTAATGATTTAATATCATTTTAAAGGACAACCATTTATATTCTGTGTTTTTATCTGAAACCCTAATGCCCCAATCAATGCTCTGTAGGGCAGCCCTCAAGGCACTAAAATTAGCTTTTCCAAAATTCATGTTTTTTGTTGCCTCAGTATATTTTTGTTTTTTGCACCAGACAATAAAAGATATAACATTATGGTCGCTATTACCCAGGGGTTCAATGACTTGCACATTTGCTATAAGTTCTGGGTCATTTGAGATCACTAAATCAAGAATAGCATTTTTTCTGGTAGGCTCCTCAACAACCTTTGCTAAAAAAATGTTGTGCAATAAGTTTACAAACTTGTTCCCATTAACTGATCTGGCAGTACCGTTGCCCCAGTCAATATCTGGGTAATTAAAATCCCCCATTATCATTAATTTACCTAAACTAGCAGCCTTTTCTATTTGCATTAGGAGCTTTGTCTCTTCCTCCTCACTTACATTAGGGGGTCTATAACACACTCCTACAGTTAATTTGCTGGATTCTTTACAATTGGTGAAGAACTCCACCCATATGACTTCTGCCCCCTCATTTTCTAACATAACCTCCTCCTTTATATGAGCTTTTAAATTCTGCCTAACATACAGACATACCCCTCCTCCTTTTCTATTGCCTCTGTCCCTCCGAAACAAAGTATAGCCACTGATATTTACTGCCCAGTCATGCGACTCATTCAGCCATGTTTCGGCCACACCAATCACATCATATTTTCCTTCCAACACCAGCAGTTCCCGCTCTCCCATTTTACCAGTCAGACTTCTTGCATTTGTTAACATACATTTAATACTGGTACCATATTGAACATATGACATGTGGTCCTCCCTATCCTTAACCTTAAGTCCCATTGAGGTTTTCCTGTCTTCCCTCGTTCCATGATATACAAAATGTGTGTGTGTACATATATATATATATATATATATATATATATATATATATATATATATATATATATATATATAGATATATATAGATATATATAGATATATATATATATATGTATATATAGTGGTGTGCAAAACTATTTGCCCCCTTCCTGATTTCTTATTCTTTTGCATGTTTGTCACACTTAAATGTTTCTGCTCATCAAAAACCGTTAACTATTAGTCAAAGATAACATACTTGAACACAAAATGCAGTTTTTATTTTTTTTATATACTTTATCTTTATTTCCAATTTTTCCATTGTAAAAGGAAATTATGTAAAAATATCACAATTTGTCTATATCATATACATAGTCCAAAACATCTTGGTTTCCACTTCATTATTTTTACATTAGAATATAATTCCAAAATACAAAGTAAGAGAAAGCAAGGGAAGGAAAGAGAAAGAGGAAGAGAGAGAGAAGAGAACGAAAATAAATAAATAAATAAATTAAAAAAAAGGAACCCCCCCTGGACATGTAGTCATCCCACCCGTTTTTGATTTCCGTCTTCTTTTAGTTTCAGTATATTTTTTAATTGCGTTTAACTTTAGTTCTCCTGTATAACAGTTCTAGCCATCCGTTACCATAAGATTTTTATATGTGTCTTTATACCTTGTCCATGCGACCATGTAGCGATATGTTTTTCCTGTGTACTATTGTCATAGGAGATCATTTCCTCTATTTTCCTCATGGATTCGATTTCCCGTATCCATTCCTCTACTGAGGGAGGGTGGATCGATTTCCATTCCCTCGGTATCACTGCTCTTGCTGCTTGTAAAGCAAATTTTATGAAACTATTTTTTATCTTCTTTATAGCGTCTGGCAACATGGACAATAACCACACCTCCGGTGCCTCTGGTAGATGTCCCCCTGTTACTTGTGTCAAATGTTTATTAATCTGCTCCCAATACCTTCTTATTTTTGGGCACGTCCACCAGATGTGTAGAAATGTTCCAGGTTCCGTGGCGCATCTCCAACATTGATCTGTAATTGCTGGATATATTTTTTTTAATTTTGTTGGATATAGGTACCACCTCGTTAGAATTTTGAAGTTAGTTTCTTGCATCTTCACTGCCGTGCTCATCTTGTGAGTGAGTATATAGGCCTTTTGCCACTCGTCTGTAAAAGCTCTTCCAATCTCTTTCTCCCAGTTTGTGGCATACGTTGGGCGTTTTTTAAACTTTATCTGATTTATGATTTCAACTCCTAATGATACAGTATGTGTTGGAGGTGCCTTTTTTTGTATCCGTTTCTCGATGGGAGTAGCACTCTTTTTCTTGATCTCATTTTTTAACGATCTCTTATACCAATGCATCAATTTGGTGTATTGAAAACTATGCTTTGGTTTCTGTTTTAGTGGTGTAATTAATTTGTTCAGGGGTATCAATCCTTCTTCATTCATCACCTCACAAGCTCTTAAGCACTTCCCCTCCGTTGCGTTTAAAAATCCTCCAGTTGTTATACCTGGATTGAACTGAGGGTTCCCAGTTATCGGCAGAGCTGGACCTTCATAATTTATGATCTCATCATATTGTCTTTTTATTGGATCCCAATGTCTTAAAGTGTATCTTGTTATTAGCGGGTATTTGTCATATGGTTGACGATTTGGTTTAGAAATCCAGGGGAGCGAGAGTCGTTTTAGCCAGGGATTGTTCAATCTGCACCCAATCTTTGTTGTCTTTATGATGCTGCCAATCTAGTATCCTAGTCATTGTGATAGCTTGAGAATAGGTTCTAAGGTCTGGAAGGCCTAGTCCCCCCCTTCTCTTTTGGCCTTATCAAAATATTTCTCGATACTCTGCTCAGCATTTTTCCCCCTAGAAATTTTGTAAATAATCTCTGTGTTTTGACATATAATGCGTTTGGAATCTGACATGGTAGTACTTGCATTACATACAGTAATCTAGGAAGAATATTCATCTTGATTACGTTTACCTTGCTGAACCAAGAAAGCTGTATTTTTTCCCCAATCTTCCAAATCTTTTCTTATCTGATCCATTTTATTATGGTTCAGGGCATAGGCATCTGTCACCATCTTGGGTACTTTGACTCCTAGATATTTAATATATGTCTGGGACCAGATAAATGGGAAGTTCTTCTTCAGCTCTGCTAATGTTTTTGTTTGGAGAGTTATAGACATCGCTTCTGATTTGGTTATGTTGACTTTAAAGTTACTGTGTTTTCCAAATCTTCTTAGCTCTTTCATTATTTCTGGAAGTGAAGATAATGGTTGGGTAATGTATAGCAGGAGGTCATCCGCATAGCTTGCCTGATAGAGAGAATCCCTTGATATTAGGGTTCCCTCTTATCGCATTTGATAAGTGTTCCATGGTCAACACGTATAACAATGGCGATAGAGGACATCCTTGCCTGGTCCCATTTCTGATTTGAAATGGCTTTGTGAGAACTCCGTTTATTTTAAGTCTTGCTGATGGGTTTGTATATAGAAACATTATTCTTGCCAAGGCCAGTTTTCCCATGCCCATTTGTTTCAGAGTTGCCTCTAGAAAAGACCACGCAACTCTATCGAAAGCCTTCTCGGCATTTGTAGACAGGATCATCCTTTCTTCACTTCTTAAGCTCATTTGGGGAGTGGAGTTAGTGGACCTTTCCCTATGAGCTTGGTTCTATTTAGGTGAATGTTTATTCCATGCTATTTTAGTTTATTTATCCAATAAAATAAATAAATAAAATAAATAAATAATAAATAGATAAGGAAAAAAGAAAGTGTTCTAAAGGTGATATAAATCTCACTCACTCGTGTTCCTGTGTAACCTGCGTAGTTTGTGATTCTTACTAATACTGATAATTACTTTAAAAAGGAAGAGAAGAAGAGAAAAAGAAGAAAAAAAGGAAGAAGAAAAAAAAAAAGGGGGGGGATAAATTAAAATACTTATTGTGACTTGTTATGAGGTGTGGAGTGCTAGGTGAGTGGAACCATCTTATTGTGAATCTATGTGTCCATATTTCTGTGATAGGAGAAGAGAGAATACATAGTAAGTGAATAGGTACTAGAAATCAAATAAACCAGAGAAATGGGGGAGAAAAGAAAAAAGAAAAAAAAAAAGGAAAAGAAAAAAGAATTTAGTGTATAGTGTTCTAGAAAAGGGAGACCCCTTACATTCAACCTATTTAATCATATATTCAATTGAAGGTGGTGTGCGGGTGGAACCCCATTCCCAAACGTGCCTACTAGTGTTCAAACTTTCCAAATCCCTATAATACAAGTTCTTGTCTCCTCTGAGACGTGAGGGAGAGAGAAAGAAGGAGAAGAAAAAAAAAAAAGGGGGGGGAGGGCAGAGGGGGGAGAAGAAAGGCGAGGGGTATTAAAATGTTACTGTATTAAGGGATGTCTTTCCCTATTAATTTAACTCGGTTAAGAAAAATTCCAG
>CM076682.1:88785987-88790987 GCA_038501925.1 Xenopus petersii
AGTATACAGGGATTTTTGGTGTCATAGTATGGTTATTTGGCATTAGCAAACAGTTGTTAGTGACCGGCTCGCATTGTTCCGATTCCCCATGGTCACGGACAGCTGTGATAAGTCCAGTACCAAGTGGTCGGTAGTACCAAGTGGCCAGTGCCAGGCCAATCCTATACCTCTAGTGTGGAGGCACAGATTCTAGGCGTCTTCTACCTGTTATCAAGAGTGGCTCGCTGTGATCAGGACGGGAAAAGCCTCAAGCCGATTAGGTGAGTACAATAAATGGTGGATGCCAACGCTCATTCATAAACAGTAGTGTTGTTCCAGGGAATACACTCCTTATCTAGGTCAATGAGTAGCCCGGGAACTAGCCGGATCGAAGTGTCAGGGCCACTGAGTAGTCCGTATACACGACCCACTTGGAGTTTAAAGCGCACACTGTCTCGTAGGTTGGGTCCGTGAGTAGTCAGGGGAATTACCAAGTGGAAGTGTCATGGCCAATGGGTAGCAAGGAAACCTGACCTGAATGGAGTTCACGTCGCTCACTGGGGTACCGGATTTCTACGGTGAGAGTGGAGATCGGGTATTGCCGTGTTGAGACTCAAATACTGCAGAAGGACCAGTCCCATGGAGAGGCTCGTAGAGAATCAAAATTAAACTCAAAAAATATATATAAAAAATTATATAAAAAAAATATATATAAGAAGGGGCATAAAGGTCACTCAAATGGTTAGGTGGTGTGGGATGGACCTGGTTTCCTGAGTGGATATGATATCCAAAATGGATATACAGTTAAGGTAGAACGAACGAAGTCGGTGGAAGAAAAAAGTCAATGGAAGGAGAATACAAAAAATTAAATGATAAAATGAAAAATATGAAATTAGACAAAAAAGGACCATTGAGGAAAAATAAAAATAATAAAAAACGAAAAAACCATCAAAGAATGAAAATAAAAATAAATATAAAAATAAAAAAGTTGTATGAAAAAGGAAAAAGGAAAAAAAGGGAAAAAAAAGGAGAAGATAAAGAAAAGTGTGTGACTCCACAGAAAGAAGAAGCGAAGATAGAAAAGTGAAAGCATGGAGAGGGCAAAAGCGTGGAAAAGGGGGAAAAAAGGGGAAATGGTAAAGGAAGTGCTGTGGCATAAGAAAAGGAAAATAGTACCTATACAGAAAATAAATCACATATTACCAAGGAGAAGACCCCTACGTACCCAATATAAATGCAGAAAATAAATATATAGTTCAAATGGTGAAGGCACAACCCATTCATATTAGAGGACAAAAAAACTGTTAAGTACTGAAAACATCAAAAATAGTTACTAATTAGTAATTTAAAGCTGGTACGCTGGTCACTGTAAAAAGGAGGATCTGTAGAGAGGAAACAATAAAGGGATATCAAACAGGAAGATACATAAGATTCACTTGTAAATAAAAGGAGTATACCAAATGAGTTCATTAAGTCCATGAGGGCTAGTGGTGTTCAGTCTGTGAATCCATCTTAATTCTCGTTGGAGCAACATCTTCTCACGGTTACCTCCACGGATCGGTTGGGGAATGTGGTCAATCAGCATACATCGTAGACTCGCCAATGTGTGTCTATGGAGTAGAAAATGGGCCGCAACCGGTGTGTCCGCCTTCCCTGTTGTCAGCGCAGCTCGAATCACGGATCTATGGTTAGCCATTCGTTCACAAAATGTGGTTATTGTCTTGCCAATATAGAAGAGTCCACACGGACATTTAATGAAATAGATAAGGAACTTGGACGTACAGGTCATTTTGTGATTGATGGCGATAGGTTTGCCAGAGTGGGGATGGTTAAATGACGAACCTGTAATGAGATGGTTGCAGGTGGTACATGACGGACATCGAAAACAGCCCTTCTTTTCAGTGTTGAGCCATGTTGAGGAAGACGCCTGTTGGTAGCAATGATTAGGATCTGTCTTCACCAGGATATCACTCAAGTTCCTGCCTCTCCTGAAGGCAATACGAGGTTGAGTCCTAAAGATAGGCGGAAGTGTAGTATCTCTTTCAAGTACTGTCCAGTGTTCTTTTATGGCCCGTGTGAGAGTTTTCACTTCTGGGGTATAAGTAGTGAGAAAGACAAGGGTTTCTTTTTTTGGGTCCGTATTACTATCAGTGGATTGGTAGAGAAGGTCATGTTGGGTGTGTAGTAAAGCTCTTTCTTTACTTGAAAGTAACTCACTCAGACGGTAACCTCTCAGCTAATCTGGATATCAGGTCATCGAGTTGGATATGTAGTTGCGTCAAATCAGAATTGTTCCTCACCATCCGGATCATCTGTGAGTAGGGGACACTCTTTTTAATATGTGGTGGATGACAAGAGGTATAGTGTAATAGGGTGTTCCGATCTGTTGGTTTCCTGTACGTGGTAGTAGTAATCCCTTTGTCTGTAAGTGTCAGAGACAAGTCCAGGAATGAAATTTGTTTTTCATCGATGGAGGCCGTGAAACGTATGGTAGAAGGCAAGGAATTAAGTTTGTTGATCAAGGTATTAAACTGATCAGTGGAGCCAGTCCATAGCAGGAACAAGTCATCGATGAAACGATAAAGTTTGTGAATAAAAGGACCATATTTCGACAGGATAAATGTTTCTTCGTATTTAGCCATATACAAATTGGCGAATGCAGGCGCGACACTCAATCCCATACTCGTACCACTTATCTGTAAGTAGTAAGATAGTTCAAACTTAAAATAATTGCAGGTAAGGCATAGTTGAAGGAGTTGTAACAGGAACTCAATGGGTGGTCTGCCCGGTTCTGGATGTTTCAAAAGAAAGTCCTTAATGTTTGAAATCCCCTCATCTGTGGGGATAACGGTATTCAGGGATGACACGTCCATGGTTGCAAGTTTCGTTCCCCTAGGGAATGGTAATGCTGACAGTAGTTTGATCAGGAAATCGCCTGAATCTTGGATGTATGTGGGTGTTTTCCTCATGATCGGCTGTAGATAATGGTCGACAAAGATGGGTAAAGGCTGTAAGAGTGACTCCCTTGCGCTGACAATGGGACGACCTGGAGGTGCTGTCAATCCCTTGTGGATCTTAGGTAAAGTATATATAATGGGACAAATGGGGAATTCTTGCATCAGGAAGTCTCTTGTATCATCAGTCAAAATGCCCATGGTAAAACCAGCTTGTATGGCGGCGTCCACTTGGCGTTTAAATGAGGATGTGGGGTCGCTAGGGAGTTGTTTGTAGACGGTTGTATCGGATAATTGTCGTATGATTTCGATGCGGTAATCTTTGTAGTCTTGTACAACCACGGCTCCCCCTTTGTCAGCTGGTCTAATTACGATGTTGGGATTTTTAGTAAGATTCCCCAATGCTTCTCTTTCAGCTTTAGTCAAGTTAGATCTGGGAAGTCTAGTATTCTTGAATTTGTATGTTTCATCAATCAGCAGTCTGGTGTAAGCCTCGATGGATTTGGGTGTGTTAATGGGCTCGAACCGACTTGGTTTCTTGAAAACTGGTGTGTGTCCACTACTGTTTCTAAAGTGTTCCTTGAGTTTCAATTATCTTTGGAATCTGTGTATGTCGGTATGAGCTCCAAGGACTGTGTATGGTTGGTAGGGACAAAAGACAATCATTTGAAGAGAAGGCACATTTCAGCTGAAGTTATTGGGTGTGTACTAAGGTTGAATACTACTTCCTCGGGGGCCTGTGTTGCCTTGTGGAGCGGGTGCTTCCTGCCACCCCTTCTTTTGTGCAGGCGTCCCGATCTCTGGTATGAGGGCCAAGGCCTAAAAAAGAGGAAGCACTTGAAAGTGGGGTTGTACTTATAGACTGTGGATCAGTGTTGGGAGTATACTGCGCAAACTGGCGTCCGCGTCTACCTCTACTGTAGCCTCGTCCACTAATCGGCGTATCAAAGTCCGATGAGTTACTGGTGTAAGGTGAGGAATCCACCTGTGTAGCGAAAAAATGGCCCCTCTGTCTGGATGTTCTGTTATAATTCACGTCTCCGCCTGTCAACCACCTATACACTTTCCTGTTTTGATAGTCGGCGTTAACAATGGTTACTTTATGCTGTTTGAATTTGTGTAATTCAGATGTGTAACGAGTAAGTTGCTGTTGTAGTTTGTCGAGCCAGTTAGTGTCCCTGTCAGACCGCAGGTTATTCAGATGTGCGCTTTCAAATGCAGCTATCTCATTACGTGTGGTTGTTAGATTCTTCGTGACTTCCTCAATAACCAGTAACATCAAGTCCATAGAACACTTGTTAAGGATCTGGCACCACCGCTTGCAAAAATCGACGTTGTTTCGTCCAGTGGTTGGGATATTTCTGATGCGGAAACCACGAGGGCTATGCTGTTTCTTGTAGAAGTCAGAAAGATAGATCCCATGTAATTTCAGGTCAGTCTCTCGTTCTCGTAGTCGTAATAATTCATGGAAGAGATCGGTGAGGGAGGCTGTTGGAGTTACAGTGTCTGCTGTTTCTGTGAACAGTATCTCCGCTGCTTCTGCATCTGAAAACTGATAACCCGAGAGAGGGATGTCGATTACATCTCTGCCATCGGTGCTAGCCATACCGGTACTTCATCCGTCGGTAAAAGTCTTATTTTTATTTTTCCTCAATGGTCCTTTTTTGTATAATTTCATATTTTTCATTTTATCATTTAATTTTTTGTATTCTCCTTCCATTGACTTTTTTCTTCCACCGACTTCGTTCGTTCTACCTTAACTGTATATCCATTTTGGATATCATATCCACTCAGGAAACCAGGTCCATCCCACACCACCTAACCATTTGAGTGACCTTTATGCTCCTTCTTATATATATATTTTTTATATAATTTTTTATATATTTTTTTGAGTGTAATTTTGATTCTCTACGAGCCTCTCCATGGGACTGGTCCTTCTGCAGTATTTGAGTCTCAACACGGCAATACCCGATCTCCACTCTCACCGTAGAAATCCGGTACCCCAGTGAGCGACGTGAACTCCATTCAGGTCAGGTTTCCTTGCTACCCATTGGCCATGACACTTCC